>CM033274.1:16372634-16390134 GCA_019343175.1 Oedothorax gibbosus | reverse complement strand
AAGCAAGGCAGGGAAGTAAAAAGTTAACCCATCTTTATTATAGATTGTGACTACTACCGACTCCCAAACGACGTCATTTAAAAAAGTGCGCTAACAAAGACGAACAGACGAACACTTACATAAAATCCAACATTTCGTGCATATATCTTATTTATAATCTCCTACTACAAGATATAGTTCACCTGTCATTTCTTAGCATCTCAAATATTTTGATTGTGGAACAATCTACTTTGAAAAAGGCTAAGTTAAGGTTTTAGTTTAGGCAAGAGTTACTATATTTGGCGAGTCATGGCTTTTATGGGCGCATATTTCTATAAGGTTTAGAAGCAGATTCTCAATTGTATGGTAGTGCGAACTTGCATAGGTTTTACTATTATTGCATAGTTATATTTTAGCTTATAGCGTTTCCCAATGAATGGTGATACTGAATGTGTTAAATAGTACATACTACATATGCAAATTGATTGACGATCAAGTCAAGGTAGTAATGCACGTGTAATTGTTGACGGCTCTATCAGCAATCAACTATCCTTTCACCAGTAACTCATGTGTAGTTTTAGTGTGACACATTATTTCCAACCAAATTTACCCAACAAACCCCTATGCTCGCCAAACATCATGGGATTGACAACCCTGTCTCCTTTAGGTTCTCTACCTGTTTTCAAAGTGGACCGATCATCCACAATCAAAATATTTGAGATGCTAAGAAGTGACAGGCGGACTATACTTATCCAATTTAACTCTTTAACTTCTACTCAGGCAGGTTTACGTCATAATTAGGGGTGTAGATTGTTGTGCAAGTTTCGTTTGAAAATGGTTGGTTACAAAAACATCAAGCTAAAACTTTCGTTGTTCACAGACACGCTGCAAGAAGCGTTGACGATAACAGGTTCTGAGTGAGAAGGATTTCGTTGATTAGTAATTTTCCAAGTCTGTTTTAGAAATAGATTATTGAAACAAAGCCACTTGACTAACTGGCCACAAAAGATGAAAATTGTTGGAACAGTAAAACTCTTATTCAGGGCCGGATTAAACAGTGTAGGGGCCTGTAGGCAGTTGATTTTGACGGACGGGGCCCTCTTCGCTTCCCCCCCCCCCCCCGCCCTCGCTCTGTTTTTCGGCATGAAGAAATGCTATGCATTTTTTTCAGTGGACATCATCAGAACTCACACAGAGAAAGCATCCAAATTTTAAATTCTGCAGCAGTAATTTGTTTTACATCACTTTTTGTATTATTTAATGATCGTAAAATAGGAATTGATTTATAAATACCAATAAATCTAAACGATGGACAGAAATACGCAATCGACCAAAAATTTAAACAATTACTCACCGAACACTTATTGTCCATAGCAATATTAAAAATAGTGCATATTAAAGCGAAAATTATATTTTTACGAAAGCTCAATTATATTAAGTTTTGACATTAAATGAATTTAAATTTTTATTAATATCTTACCTTTAAACAGGCCTTTAGCCACTTATGAATAACACAAATACTCGATTCAGACAGAGAAAAAATTATCAACGAATCCTCACAGAGTCAAATACTAAACTGCCCAACACCAAGGCTAAGGATTGAATTGAACTTATAACCTTTAGTGACGCACCAGCAATAAATTTAGTGTCTTATCTATTTTTTGTGATTTTTGTCCATTGGCCTTAGCCCTGGTCTTTTGGGGTGGGGAAGGATCAAGAGATAGATAAACGACTGAGTGAGGGGATAGACCCAGACAACCAGACCCCCAAAACAGGAAATGAAGGAAATAAAAATTTTCTTCTCAGTCTTAATCGCTCTAAAAAAAATTCTTGTCTGCCCACAGGACAAAAAACGGCATGTCCAGTTATTATTTCGAGCCAACGAAAAGTGACAACCGGATATTTTTCAATAAAATATATTGCATTAAAAGTTAATTTAATTTTTACTATTTTTGGTGTACTAATAATTGGTGAATACCCTATTTCATAAATCAAAAATGGTATATTTCGGAAAAACTAATTTAGAATATTTCAGTTTTATTTTTATTTTATTCGAATTTAAAAAAAATAAGTGAGATTTGCCTAATAATAAATGTTTAATTGATTTAAAAAAATTAAAAGGTGTGGGGGGGATTAATCAATCCCTGAATTGCCCCTTTTGCGAAATTTATTTCTAAAGATGGAATAATTTTGCAGTTTAAATTATCGAAGAAAATTTTTTCGTAATATTAAAAAAAAAAATGTTAAAAAGTCATAAAGTATTGCAGTAAAAATTACAGTAAACACTGACATTTCCAATTTCCGCATTTTTCCCATAATTAAATAAATTTTGAGGTTACAAAATACCAAAATATTGGGGACCTTAGGCCCCGTTGGTAAATAATATACCCTAAAGTGACATAGCCCCCCCCCCCTCCCCCTCTCTTGTTAGACATTTTAAAGAATTTTGCATTTAAAGCTGTCTTTAAAATTAAAAAAAATGATTAAAAAGCATGAACATTGCAATAATTCTAACGAATTTTACAAAATTAATCCATATTTTTAACAATGGAACATGGAACAGAATTTTTGGTCTATTTCTAGTAGGAGCCCTAATCCTGGAATTTCGGGCCCAATGTTAATTTCGAACTAATAAATATTTTAGTAATTTGCAAATAAAAAAAAATATTTTTCTTTAAAAATTTTGTGATTAAATTTTTAAGAAAAATAGGCCCTTTAACTTTTTACAGGCCCCTATGCAATGCATAGTTTTGCCTACTGTCTCTGTCCACCCGGACATTGATGACCATCCGGAAGTACAGACATACAACATACAAGAGAAAAGATTGGCACACGTTGTCATACACCTTTCAAATGAAAAATAGATTCTTTAAAATAGTAAATTAGAACGGAATTTGAAAGAGGGTTAAAGATAGATATTCGGAAATCTCTTCGCTGTTGATAGCAAATTTTTTTGTTAATTATTTCAAATTTAAAAAAAGAAAAGTCGGCAAAAAAGAATGTTTTTTTGTTGGTTTTTGAGTTTTAAAAATACCTAGTTTTAACTGAATTCTAAAGCAGTTATAATTTTTGCTCCAAAACGTTCTTATAAATTAGGCGTATCTAAGGGTATATATTAATTTTAAAATCCGAATGAGCTTTTTTATTCGAAGAGCATAAACGTTAGTAAAACTTAACTAAAACAATTACTTCCTACTAGAACCTCGTTTTCATTCAAAATTACAAAATGTTTTCTAATGAATCCAAAACTTAGCAAAAAAACCCATAAAAAATTCAAAAATATCTTGCTGTGGCCAGTTTAGATAAAAGTAGCCAAATAAGGTGCTATTTATCAATAGCTTTTGTGTTGATTACAACCCTATAAGAGAGGGGTGTGTAGGCTTCAAAAATAGCCCCTAACATCTTTCGCGGAAGACAGTGGTAATTGTATCCGACCATTTTTATTGCCTCAGATAACGAAAACTTCTCTTGGGTCCATCTCTTGGGTACCACGTGTTGTGGGGTGAGTTGTTAGTCTAGGGAACAGATATGTTTCTTTTACCCCCTTTAAGGCTTGTGTGTTGACGTGTTTTTTTTTTTTTTTTTAACTCGAGCGATGAAAATTCCTTACTTCCAAAAAAAATCTTTCTGGGAGTAAAAACGTAAATTCTAAGGGGGCCACTTGTGAAATGGAAGCTGCGGGGCCCCTAAAATGTACGGGGCCTGTAGGCGACTGCCTACCTTGCCTAATTGGTAATCCGGTCCTGCTCTTATTAACCGAAGCAATTGGGACCTAACTCCACTCATATAATCAGAAATTCGGATAATTGGAGTTAATCGGAGAAAAGTTATATTTTAATCAATTACTCAATGTATTGTATTCATCGTAGGCAAGCGTGACGAAAGCAGTAAGTGATTGCTTCATTATTTGACGTTTTTGTTTGCTTTATAAATTCGTAAATTGTTTTTTCGTAATTTCGTTTGCGAATTTGATTTTAGACGAACTTTACTTCTAAAATTCAACAAAAAACGAAAATCTAAAAAATGCTGAACTTCCTCGTTAAGGCCGTCGGTGTATGGAAAGGGATGAAGAAGGATTAGCGTCGCCGGATATAAAAGAGTGTAAATAGTATTTTTTACCTCTTTTTTACATAGATCCCTTGTCCACCAAAAGTAATTAGCCACCATAGTAATTTTATCAAAAAAAGTATAAAATTTAAAATGGTTTTATTTATTTTACTTTGCTAAATGGTATATTATTTGTAGTTAAACTGTGAAAGTAGTCAGCACTATTAAAAATAAGTCTAAATAAATATCGAACTTTATAACACAGCAAATTCCAAAAATTGCTGATTAGTATTTTTTTTTTATATTTTAGTTACATTTTTCTTCTGAACTCACCAAACCTTTATAATTTGAGTACATAAACTGCAAACATTTTAATAGTCTTAAAATTTTGAACTAGACTATATAAAAATATTTTTAAAAAAGAAAGTTGGTTTGTTACAGAAACATTCCACACAAAAATCATACGCCTCAGAAGGAAAAAAAACCGACAAACACAACGTTTAGTCATATATTAATCTTTTAAACACCAAATTGGGCTATTTTCAATCATTGTCCTTCAAAATTTTAATAATTTTTCCTTATCGTTTAAATTTATTTGTATTTTAAGGAATAATCATGTAAAATTTCCCGCCCTTTGAAATAGAAGAAAAACTTTTATCAATAGCGACCTAACGACAATTCGAACAATCCGATCTATCATCTTCAAAACATTACTCAAAGGAGTGATTTTGAAATTAAAAAAAAATACACAAAAAAAAAACCTTATCAAATTAATAATATGTAATAAGACGTCATTAACTCCTTTTACATTAATAAATGCTGGTACGGTTACTTAAGGGTCTTGTATGGTAACAGATCTCTATTCAATTTCAATGGGGAAACTTTTGACCCTGTTTTTAAATAAAGTATACGACATGTACTTACGAAAACTTACCAAAAAATACAGAATAGTTATTTTACCAATAAAATAATAATTAATAATAATTAATAATAATTAATAATAATAAATAATAATAAATAATAATTAATAATAATAAATAATAATAAAATAATAATCAATAATAAAATAATTAATAAGTATAATTTTAAAGATATTAATTAGTTATAATTAAAAGAAAATTTTAGTAATTATTCACAAACTACAGATGGCAGCACTAACAGCATGCAAATATGTTAAACAACATTTTTTGTTTTAATTATAACTAATTAATATCTTTTAAATTATACTTATTAATTATTTTAATGGCAAAATAACTTTCTTTTGTATTTTTGGTAAGTTTTGTGAGTACATGTCGTATACTTTATTTAAAAACAGGGTCAAAAGTTTCCCCATTGGAACTGTGTGTGTATGTGTGTGTACAGAGATCTGTTACCATATACATTATACAAGAACCTTAAATTTTAAATATGCTTCAAAGAAATTTTTTAATGAAATTTTAAATTTCGGCTAACCTGTTTTGTGCTTCAACTTGACTCATCACCCTTGTTTGTGGCATTTGTGGTTCAGCCTATAAAAGTATGTAAAAGAAAAGACGGATTATCTAAAACTATTAAGTAGGTGAAAGAGATATTCGGATAAACTAAACTATTATAATACCTTCCACTTTCTACATTTGTGTGAAAGCTTAAAAACCATGTAGAATGGTCATAAGAGTTCAAAACAACTGGTTATCAAGATTCTCAATAAATAAAAACCAACAAACACTGATTATACCAAAGATACAGAGTTGTCTAAATAGGATTAGAGAGTTCTAATAATGTAATTATAAAAGACTAAAATTAAGATTTTTTAAAAGACGTATATATTTTCAATATGTGCGTAAGTAATACTTAGTGTTATAATTAGGTATAGCGCTATAATTAGAAAAGGAATTTAATACAAAAAATTAAAAAAATAATTTGGAAAACACACAAATTTAAACCCTTAAAATTCGTATTTATATGTGGTGGATATGAATTAAAAATGCATGTTGATTTTGTTTATTAAATGCAAAAATTTGAGTAGCCTTTGAACTAGACTACATAAAAATACAAGATACTTATTTCATTCAATTAAAATAAAACGTAGAGTGTTCACAATAATTTAAAACTATACTACTTAGGATAGTCAAAAAATTTAAACGTTATAAACGTCCCTTTTGCTAGGAAAAGATAAGTCAATTAGAATCAGGAGCCTTTTGTTACTTGTTATTTTCCAAATTTTTAGATTATTTAAAATAAATTTTTCTAAAATATGCGGAGAAGAAAGCCAAAATGGAGCTTTAAAATGTAACGCATGCAGATAATAAGTGCGATTGCCAAGTAATGCTAAATTAACCCATAAAAATTCTCCACTTTTAGCTTCCACACTACATTTATAACGTAAACAAGTAGTTTTGTAACGAAATCTGTCACACTTAAACCACTTCCACACAAAATTTGCGCTTAACGGGAAACACATACACCTTTTGAAAGAAATTAGCCAAACAGAGCCGTTAGCTAGTTCCAAATCAAACACCAAAATTAACTATTTTCATTAAGCTTCTTTTGCAGATTTAATTAATGGTCTCTATTGTTTGCTAAATTTGTATGAAGTTGGAATAATAATGATGCATACTAATATCATTTAACTTTGCATCATTTTCAAAATTTAAATATCCCGATTTTTATGCGAATAAAGAACGTTTCCTGTCGTTTTAGTCTTAAATTGAACGTCATAAAAGTTGGGATAATTGATAAACCTATTCCAAATATGAATGAAACAGAATTTATTTTTCAAATACACACACACAGAATTGTACATTTATGTTTTGCAAAATAATTGAACATTTTTTGACAACATAGAATCTGCGTTTTTTTAACAATAAAAATAAAGATAATTTACACATAAGTATGTACACTTATGAAAGTTTTCAAAAATATTAATTTGGCAAACTCGCACCATGAAGAGTTGATGAAATAATGCTAAATGCGTTGAAATAAATGTATGATATACTACATCTAACTGTGAAATAAACCTTACGATTTCATAGTCTTAAGACGATACCCGATTGACAAGGGCCTCTGTGTCAAAGTCTTCGAGTTCGTGTCTTTCTTCTTGTGGAATAAATTTTCGTAGCCGGTCGTGATTAATTTTTAGCAGTAGGTCTTCGTATATAAGAGAAATAAAAAAGAGAAATTGACTCGTGTAAAAGAAAAAAATATTATTAACTTTAAACCTCTATAGCACAAAGAAGCTTTTTGTGAACATGGTTCACTTGTATTCTAAGCCCTCCAAATATGTGATAGATTACGACGCCAGTGACCCCAATAGCCCCTGTAGAATATTGCGTAAGTTAAGTAATTGGAAGAGCAGAGTTGTTAAGAGGGATTGTCAGTCAAATAGAGCTAATGCATTAGTTTTGGAATCATAACTTCCGCAGAAGTATTGCTTTGCATGAAACAAATTTGAAACGAAAATGTTATCTAGTTATTTAATTATATATTTTTGAAGTTTTAAAGTGCCAAAAATATACTGCAGATGGCGACACTATATTAAAACTTTATCAATTAATAATTAAATAACCGGATGTTATTTTCTTTTTAATTTTGTTTTTAAATTGATGTTATGATGATTCCCATTAGCATAGCAACTAAGTTGCCAGAGTAGGAAATAAAAGTATACATCTAAATAATCTAAATAATGAGACATATAAAGTGCGCACGATGACGTCAGTCTTTGGGATTTGGGCGCGTGACATCCTCCCCCCCTTGGTCAACTTCCAGAGGGATGACCAATAGGGTGGAGCGAATTTTTTTTTTTCAATAATCAATTTCGGCCGGTGTGGGAAAGTTGCTCTATCAAATCAACATCCTGAATGTAAAATATCTTTTTAAAATATTAATATTTAATACTGCCCCAATTATGTTACACATTTTACAAAATCATAGAAATTGCCAATTTTTAGATACAATCACATTGGTTATACTTACAGTCACATTGACGACAATGATTAAAATATCTTCTCATACTGGTCTGTATTGTTTTTTGGTATTAAAAACTGGCATTTGTTTACGTGACTCCAAACAAGTTTTAATAAAACCATCCCGTCGGGAAGGTCCACAAACCGAAGCGGACGCTTTAGTTACTAATTTCGCACATCTTTCAGGGGCTTGAGTGTGACAAGGGAATTGCTTGATATTGGATACTATGATGTTATTTGTAGTTTGTGGATTCATGATGCCCCCTGAAATAATTTGATCATCTAACTGTTTGGTTAACGGTGGCTCAGTGACTGTCACATTAGCCCAATTTATTATATCAATGTAGTCAGTAACTTCAAAGTTGAACTCAGGAATTTCAAAATTACGAATAATATTTCTTGAAGGCTTCTCTGCCTGCCGTGCTTTTTAAATTCTGCGCAATGCCAAAATTTTTATGTCCTGCCTGTCATCAGCTAACATAGCAATCAGAATATTTTCTGGATGTCCAAAAAATCCGTTTCGTTGAATTACTGGGTCGATGACCGCTTTTAATGAGTTTGGTAAATACCGTGACAACATAATGGTTTTATGCAAATATGCTTAGCTCCGAAAATACATAATGGCTTAGTCTTAATTGAAAACCACATATAGGTGCATAAACTTTAATGATGAAAGATGCTAGAATCACTAAATTTTCAGAAGGTGCATTCGAGGAAATGTAAAGTCGTAGAATTCTATTCCCCACTGTAAGCCAACGAGAATGTACTATCTTGCCGGGGTATCTTTTAGACAGACCTTCAGAACAAGATCCAGAATTAATTGCTTCACATATTTCCAACAAATAGAGTTGGTCTGTGCTTAAGTCTTTTTTATTGGTAATTTTCGGGAGAGTACAACACATCTTTTTAAAAAACACAACCGGAAGGTGTTCACGGTCTTTCAGGGATTTACCAACAGGTCCTGTAAAACTTTGAGGTCCACTTGTAGTACCGTCAAGGTGTTCGAAAATGTGGCGCAGAATAAGCTCGTTCGCATGCAGTTGACAAATAAACACTGTAATAGCTTTTCAAATTTTGTTTCCAGAATTCGAAAGACACCTCCTTTTACTCCAGTATTCACCGCCGCCGTTCCGTCGCTGCCAATAACATCAATTTTACGGTTATCAATATTATTTAGTGTTAAAAAGTTCTGTATTTCTTTACTTACAATTAATGCCTTTCCAGAGCTTAAGGAAAGATGACCCATATACTCAGACCCTGGTTCCTTTATCACGCTTATATGCTCTTCTAATATAACTTTTCTCCTTGAGTCCTCCATGAAAAGAGTTTTATCTTTACGGCCATCAAAATATAAACCTATTTGATTAGATTCGATATCAACCAAGTTTGTATTAGTTAACAGAGCTTTTGCTTTTGTCTGGCTCATCTAATTTTACTTCTGTCCACAACTTTCGATAAGTCACTTTCAAGAAACCAAGCCAATATCTTGGAGTGTAGCTGAGACAATCGCTGCTCCAGCTCTGTCAGAAATGTGGTACCTATCTAAAGAGGCTGTCCAGTCCATGTCCAATTATTCCGGATGTTTATTTCATAGAACAACTTTTCCACACCGGCTAAAAATTATTATTGAAAGGAAATTTTGCAAAAAAAAATTCTGAAAAATGGCAATTTCTATGATTTTGTAAGATGTTTAACGATGATGGGGCAGTATTAAATATTAATATATTTTAAAGATAATTTATATTCAGGATGTTAATTTGATAGAGTAACTTTTCCACACCGGCTAAAAATGATTATTGAAAAAAAAAAAGTTTGAAAAAAAAAATCTGAAAAATGGCAATTTCTATGATTTTGTAAAATGTTTAACGTTGTTGGGGCAGTATTAAATATTAATATTTTTTAAAGATATTTTATATTCAGGATGTTGATTTGATAGAGCAACTTTCCCACACCGGCCCATTTTGATTTGAATAAAAAAAATATTAACATTGAGGACCGCTCCACCCTAATGACCAACTGTACAGGGCGCGTGATGGTTTGTCCACTAGTACGTAATAAACATGTACGAACTTTCTCGTCACGGCCAAGAATCAACTTCGTCACGCGTGCCCTTTTTCCAGATGTTTCGGGGTGTGAGATCTTCTTGTAGCAGGACAATGTCTCCAACACGGATCTTGGAAGAGTTTCGGATACCATGCACTTGGTGGAAGGTGCGCAATTGCAATAGATACTCTTTCGACCATTTCCTCCAGAATAGATTTATCAAAACTTGTTGTGCAAAGATGCGTATAAGTCTTCTATCAGTGAGTTCTGGACCCGAAGGAATTTTAGTCAATTTTGAACCAGTTAAGAAGTGACCTGGAGTCAAGGCTTCTTCATTATTATCAATTCCCTCTTCGTAAACCAATGGTCTACTGTTGACCGCGGCTTTAATTCCTACCAACACGGTGGAGAGGTTTTCTTCGTCCAAACAATGCTCGCCCTATAGATTTCCGTAAACATTGTTTAGTGATCCCAACCAACCTCTCCCACCAACCTCCCCACCAAGCCGCGCGTAGCACAATGAATTTCCACCGAATACCATTTTCGGCATATAACTGCTGAGCATTTGTAGATGACAATGAAGGTATGTGGTAGTCCCCGCCGTCCGACGAATCTCTGAAGGGCCATTATAAATGTATCGGTTGTCAAATCTGATACTAGTTCAATATGAAGCGCACGAGTAATTGAGCATGCGAAAAGAGCTATATATGACTTCTTTGGAGCATTTGCACCCCTGACGTAAACTGGTCCGGCAAAGTCTATTCCAGTTGTATCGAATGGTTTGCACGGTATAAGTCTTTCAGCAGGTAAGGGGGCTTCAATTTGCTTGTCACATTTTGCACGAGCAGCCTTGCAAGGTAAACAATTGTGAAGAGCCTTTTTAATGGCTTGGCGGCCTCGCAAGATCCAGAAATTGGAACGCAGCTCAGAGAGAACGATTCTCACACCCATGTGATGAAGTCGTACGTGAGTGTAACGGATAAGCAATTTGACAAAATAATGTGATCCATCAAGTAAGATTGGACGCTTAGTTTCTGTTGGTATATTTGCAAATTGAAGTCTTCCTCCTAGTCGTAATATGTTATCTTTTAGAAACGGGTTGAAACGAGATATCTTGGATTTCGCAGGCAACGGCTTGGCGTTTTTCGCGGCTTCAATTTCCGCTGCGAAACATTGCTGTTGGACTGTACGAATTCAATATAGGTTTTAGCCCTTTCAAATTCATCCGAAGTCAAATCTGAGGATATGCGCTGTTGAGATTTGCAATTGTGCACAAATCTAAGTACCCAAGCTGTTACACGAATAAGTCTCACATAGGAGCTGAAACGAGAAACGTCTATTGTAGGTTCAACTGGAGTAGTGCACAAATATTGAGTTTTGATTGTTCGTGTTTCGGTAGTTGTTAAGGACATATCTTCCTCATATGAGCACCTTTTCGGCCACTTGTCTTCAGATTCTTTCAGCCATTCTGGTCCGTTCCACCACAGATCTAAGTTTGAAAGCTTTGCTGGTAGAACGCCTCGTGAGATATGGTCTGCTGGATTTTGGGTTCCTGGACAATGTCGCCATTGTGTTGGAGTAGTGTGTTGTAGAATTTCGGTAACTCTGTTGCACACAAATGTCTTCCATTTGTTGGGGTTACTGCGAATCCATCCCAAAACAACTTGAGAGTCACTCCACAGTGTTGCATTTGACGTAGGGATATTGGTTTCGGAACAGAAGTATTGGAGAAATCGCGCTCCCATCAGAGCCACCAAGAGCTCCAAACGTGGTAAAGTAACCTTCTTGATAGGAGATAGTCTGTTGCGACTGCACACTAAATTCACATTCGATTGGCCGTCTTTGAAGGTCACGATGTACAGAACAGAACCATAGGCACGCTCAGATGCGTCGCAAAACACGTGTACAGCAAAGGGGATATGTGATGAGACGCCTATAAATCGAGGTATTTGAATAGATTGGATGTTTCCCAGTTCTTTTGTGGCTGTATACCATAACGTTGCTATGTTTAGAGGAAGTAATGCGTCCCACATAATGCCTAAGACCCATGTATCTTGAAACAGAATTTTCCCTAGGATTGTAAATGGTGAGAACAGTCCCAAGGGGTCATAGAAGCTAGCAATGCAGCAAAGAAGCAGTCTCTTTGTTAGTGGTTTATCTTGAACAGCACAGAGAGATGTATTAAAAGCATTTTCGAAGGTGTCAACTTTAGTGTTCCACTCTATTCCCAATATTTTGATATTTTTGTTTAATTCTACGCCTTGGGATTGTAGAAGGTTTTGTAGCATCAAAGAATTAGTAGCCCATTTATGCATTGGAATTTTGAGCAGTGACATTAGGTCTGTTATTTCTCTTGTAGTGTGATGACCTGAGGCTCGGTTTCAACACTAGCCACAAAGTCATCCATATAAAGGCTTTTGTCTAGCATAGGGGCAGCAGTTGGAAAATCATTCATGTGTTTTGAAGCCAATTCTCTTGTTGCGGCACACAACAAAAAGGGCCTGCAGGTTAGTCCAAATGGTAGACGAGTAAATATGTAATGAGTTACTTCATTTGAGAAAGTCTTGTCCTGTTGCAATTCATACCAGAGGAATCTTGTGACATCTCTATCCTTTTTGTGTAAACTCAATTGTAAAAAGGCTTGTTTTCCATCGCCTGTGATTGCAAACTCATGCATTCGGAACCTAAGTAGACAACCAACAGTTTGAGGTAGAAGATTTGGGCCAACTTCTAAAGCGTCATTCAGTGATGGCATTCCGGGACCATGTGAGGAGGCATCAAATACAATCCGGAATTTTGTTTCGTCTAATTTCTCCTTTATCACAGCATGATGAGGCAGGTAGTGTATTGTATTTTCGTTGGAGGCTTCATCCTGACAAACTTCAATGTGTTCTTGCTCAATGTAATTCAGCATCGCTCTATCATATTCTTTCTTCAAAACACCATTAAATGCAAGTCGTCGTTAAAGAGAATCAAAACGTTTTTTCGTGTTAGCCATGTTTGTGGGCAAAGTTAATGCTGTAGGTTTCCAAGGAAGTGATACGATTCTACGATTATTTTCAGTTTGGTAAGTTTCTAAAAATTCTGACATAATTTCACTCTCTCGGACTGTCTTGCTTCTGATTTGGCTGTCTTTAGTTCCAATTGAATCCAATTCTCATAAGCATCGCACTT
Source organism: Oedothorax gibbosus (assembly GCA_019343175.1). Lineage (NCBI taxonomy): Eukaryota > Metazoa > Arthropoda > Arachnida > Araneae > Linyphiidae > Oedothorax > Oedothorax gibbosus. The sequence goes on along the minus strand of CM033274.1, from coordinate 16,376,950 downwards.
GGTCATCCAAACGGTCACCTAAGATTTGAACAGAAACATGGTGAACTACTGGATCATGTATGACAGTAGAGTGTGTTCTTGGCCCACTGAGGACCCATCCGAAAATAGAAGGTACAGCTGGGGAAAAAAAAAACGATCCACCCTTCGGTTTTCGGCTGCTATTGGTCAAGGAATTTTGTGAAAGGTGTCATTTTTCAGGAAATAGCGTAAGGAATTGAGAACTGGCAACCAAAATTGTATAAGGGGTCGTCTACATATTAAAATGAGTACCAACTTTGAAAATTCCAATGGCAACACCCAACTTTTTTTATATAAAAATGTTTATCATCTTCAAAATACCCTAGATCCAAAAAATAATTTATTAATTTGCTTTTATTTGTTGAGATATAAGCATTCAAAGTTGAACGCCCATAATGTTAAAAAAGTTTCACAAACTTTTATTCATACCTCCACAAATAAAATGAATTAAACCAAATATTTTTTTCATTATATACTTCTTAATCTTCCAAAAACAAATCACACAAGTTTTTTCGTCAATTTTTCATTTTTATTATTTTTTTATTTAAATTTAAATAAGAAAAATAAAACATGAACAGCAACCCCTAATTTTTTTTACATAAATCGATAAAGTAGATCAAGTAGAACCAAAATCCCGAATTTTTTAATTCAACAACAATTATTTGCCGAGTTATTGTAAAAATACTGAAAAAAACGAATTTTAGGGACCGTGTAAAAAATTACTTATCAAATTGGATCCTAACTTGCATTATCGTTTGGTGGTTGAAAAGCGTTTTTGGTAAATGTTTATTCAAACTATTGATGTCTGTCAAATGTCTAAATATCTTTTCTTGTTTCAAGTGCATACAATGTATTTTGTTTGTATAATTAACATTAAATTATATCGATTACTATGTTTTTGAATGTATGTTATTTCCAATACAATTTCAAAAAGTGTGTTCTATATTAAAAATTAAAACCCTAAAATATTATTGGAATTCGGTGTTTAGCATAAATTTCATTGTTACCACATTGATTATTTAAAATGATTAGTGCCCACTGCCTTGGTTAAAAATAATTGCCAAATCATCCTGCGTAATTTTATTTTGCTTTCCTTAAATATCGTGTTAGGATCGTAACTCTCGTTTTGTAATATGTGTTTTATATTACCGATAAAGTGAGCCGGGGTTCCGGACACAATCCCGAAAGCCGAAATACCGACAAGCCAGAATCTCGAACGTCGAAATCCCGAAAGGCCATAATCCCGAAATAGACGAAATCCCGAATGGGTCGAAATCCCGAAAATAGATTTTTGTCCATTTCTCGATTTTTAAAAAAAAATTTATTAAAGATTACTTATTTATTTAGTAAGTTATTTAGTTATTTAGTCAGTTAGTCAGTCCGTTAGTTAGTCAGTAAGTTAGTTAGTCAGTCAGTCGGTTTCGGTTAGTTAGTCAGTCGGTTAGTTAGCCAATCAGTTAGTTAGCCAATCAGTTAGTTAGCCAGTCTTTAGTTAGCCAGTCAGTTAGTTAGCCAGTCAGTTAGTTAGTCAGTTAGTCTCAGTCTGCATTTGAAATTAACTAACGGACTGACTGACTGACTAACTTACTGACTAACTTACTGACTAACTAACTTACTGACTGACTGACTGACTGACTAACTAACTGACTAACTAACTGACTAGCTAACTGACTAACTAACTGATTAAATAACTAACTGACTAAATAACTAAATAAATAAATAATCTCTAATATTTTAAAAAAATCGAGAAATGGACAAAAATCTATTTTCGGGATTTCGACCCATTCGGGATTTCGGCTTGTTGGGATTTCGGCTGTCGGCATATGTCCCAGACCCAGTGCGCCGAATTTTAAACAAACTTTTTGTAGCAATATGAATGAAACAAAAATTTGCATAAAATGTAAAACATAAATGTAATAATCATGTTTGTCTATCTGATTGTAACTAATCGCATTTGAAAATCTGTTCGTTATAAATAATCGTATGTGTGACTTAATTTAAAATTAAAACATTTTCTCGTCGAACCTTTATTTTATTTCTGAATTTTAAAATCCAAAATTAAAAAAAAAAGGGTAAAAACATTAAAAAAAATCACATAAGTGACGAAGGTTTAATTCTAGGATTCTTTGGCGAGATTATAGTAACCCTTTTGTTAGCTTGTCGTTTCGAAAAGACACCCTAAATATTACCTTTTTCAATTTGGAGATTTCCCCCTAAACGAGTTCAAAATTAATGCTTTAATATCTCAGCAAATAATGCAAAATGAATAATTCTTTTTTATACCTGGGGTATTTTGATGGTGCTGAACATTTTTATGTAAAAAAAACTGGGTGTTACCATTGGAATTTTCAAAGTTGGTACTCATTTTAATATGTAGACGACTCCTTATGCAATTTTGGTTGCCAGTTCTCAATTCCTTACGCTATTTCCTGAAAAATGACACCTTTCACAAAATTCCTTGACCAATACCAGCCGCAAAATGAAGGGTGGATCGTTTTTTTTTTCCCCAGCTGTACCATGACAAAGGAGTCTTCAACCATTGGGGTTCCGTTGTGACTATATTCCAATAAAAGTCACCACCAATAAGCAACTCTATGGGTAAGTAGGTGTCGTCTGGAGGGTCAGAAAGCATCAGATTTTGGCTTCGAGCAAAGCGAATGATGTCTGCAGGAGCTGCAGGTTGTGGAGTAGATCTGTTGGTACTTTCATACGCTGTTATCAAAGCAGAATTTTTATTCCATACACTTGAGAGCGAAAATTGAACACACCGTTGCACATCTCGTGAAGAAGTTGGTGATTCAAAGGCATGAACATTTATCTGTTCTGAACCAATAACTGAGAGCTTCAGTTTGTCTATGAGGTTTGCATCAACGAAGCTTGTTTGACTACCTCCATCGAGAATGCATCGGGTCAGCTTTGTTATGCCTGTGGGGCCAGTAATGTATACACGTGTGGTTTGTAGATGCGTGAAGTTGGTTTTAGGGATGTTATGGTTAATATGGTTAACTTCACTATTTGGGGTAAAAGAGTTTGTAGTCGGTGGACAAATGGAAACATGGTGTTTCTTTTTACACTTTGTACAATGAGCAAAGTCTTTACGGGGGCAATTGGTCATTTTGTGTCCATGGTTGGTGCACAGAAAGCAGCGATTAGAGCCTTTTAGCTTTTGTATGCGTGTTTCATAGTCGACTATATAGCTTCACAATTTTGGGCCCAGTGGCCTGAAGTTTCACAAAAAGCACAGACGGGTGTGTGTTTCTTCTTCTTGTGCCCAAAAGTGTGCTTAGTATTTACTTGGAAGGCTGTAGTAGGGTGTAACGTTACTGCAGCTGTGTCACCTGTTATTTTCGAAGCAATCAGAGCCCCTTCCACTTTTTCAGACAAAAATTCCATCATCTTTTTTATGTTTCCTTCAGAAAGGGATTCTCTTTTAGCATAGATGATCCATTTTTTAACAATATCGCCAGGAAAAACTTTTAGAATTTTGGGGGCCAAAATACGTCCGTAATTTTCTATTTGTTCTCCATGAGCCCTCAAGGCTTGGATTCGTCGATTACACTCAATGAGTGCTTCATTCAGTGCTTGGGGAGTTGTATTTCGTATCGGAGACAAGTTTTCCAGACTGTCTAAGTGAGTTTGAATAATCCTATCTTTGTTTCCGTACTTTCATACCAGCAAGTCTTTGACAGTGCTATAGGTTTCGGCAATGACACTTATTCCATCGACGAGTTTTTTTGCTTCGCCATCCGAAAAACCTCTTAAAAAGACGTGTTTGTCGATAAGGGAAAGAGTGTTGTTACTGTCAATGCATGATTGAAAACGCTCCCAGAAGCTTGAAAATTCTTCTATGTCACCATAAAATGTGTTTATTACAATCGTAGGCAATTTCACTTTCATATTAGTGTCCGGTGCTTGCACAATATTGTGTAAGGTATGTATTTGAACAGTAGAGGAATCGGAAATTACCTTATCGGATCCTTCTCGTATTTTCTTCTTGGCGAGAAAGATCGTTGGCTTGGCGTTGTCTTCGTATTTTTCACAATCAACGATGTCTTGCTATCGTATTCCGTATCAGTTAACAACATATGTATTTTCTTGTCAACTGAGTTCAATTCTTCTGCTTTTTCTTCCAAACGTTGTAGTTCATAGTCTATGTTGGTACAGCTGGGGAAAAAAAACGATCCACCCTTCGTTTTTCGGCTGCTATTGGTCAAGGAATTTTGTGAAAGAGGTGTCATTTTCAGGAAATAGCTTAAGGAATTGAGAACTGGCAACCAAAATTGTATAAGGGGTCGTCT
>CM033274.1:16349097-16372534 GCA_019343175.1 Oedothorax gibbosus | reverse complement strand
AATTCAAACTTTTAAATACCAAAATTAACTATTTTCATTAATTTTCCTCCAAAAAAATAAAAAATTAAACATTATCGTTTGCTAAATTTGTTTGAGATTCGAAGAATTGAGAATTTATTTTTTAATAAAATCTTTTCCCAGTTCTTCCCCGATTTTCCCATGTTCATTAATTTTCTTTCGAAAAAGGAGAAGAATAAATAATTAGTAAAATTGAGCTTTAGAAATAAAAGCGAACTTTTGCATATTTTATTCAAAGTTAGAATTCGCTATGCATCTTTTCCTCATACATATGTAATAACCATCAAAAGAACATTGTATATCATCAATCCAAACTGAATCATATCATATAAATATATTTGAAGGGTTTATTTTATTTTAAACAAAAGCAAATTTATACCCTTCTTCGCACGGATTAAAAAAAACAAATCGTTCAAAAATATATGTAATATAACCTGTTATAGGATCATAAACTTATGTTATTTTTCCCCGCTCGTTATAAGTAAAATCCCGTTTCATTGCCTTAAAATTCCAAAAAATGAAAAAAAACGCATAAAAGCACTCATAAATGTATCCCCAAATTCCCTCATAAATACATAAAACCTTTTAGCTCATTTGCGCTTTTTGGAAATAATTTGGCGAGAAAATAGATATAGCTACAAACACACCCATTATACAGCTCTAACACAATGACCTTCGAACAACCGACCGGGATAAATTATTTCTAAAAGAAATTCCCCAATTTGGCGGGTTTAGCGAGGTTGGCGATTTTTGCCAGTAATTGGCGGAAAAAATAAAGACATAAAACATAATATGCAGCTCTAGTGCGATGGCCTTTATTAACCATCAAGTTTCATTAAAGCTTAATTACATGTTTGCTTTATATGCATACATGCAAACAGAAAAATAATAAAAAATAAAAATAAACCCCCCAAAAATCCGGGAAGGAGACTGGAATAAGAACTTAAAACATGTCAATTATTTTTCAAAAATCGAATTTAGTTTGTTGTTGTTTTGCATGCCCCCGGAGGCCAGCAGTGCTAGACCAGGTCCCTGACATCGTCACCCTCGAAAGTCCAACACCATTAAAGGGTCGTCGTCAAAATCCTGTTTGGGAGAGCCCCAGGCCCCGGGAGTATGTTGATCAAGGCGAACCCTGTTTAAAAAAAAGAGTTAGAAAAAATTTCGAAGCTCCTGGATCCCTCTTAAATTTAAATGTCTTAAGGTGGCCACTTCGAAAGCGGGAAAAGAAGTTTGATCCTGTCTATTAAATCCGGAGCAAGGGAGCTTCCAGGACGCGAACTTGATACCAATGGCGCCACTGGGGGGACAACCCAAAGTAGTCCTGTTCTTTTTTAATCTTTGAGTGAACCCCCAAAAAAAGGTTTGAGAGGGCTGACGGAACAGAGGCCTCGCAGCCCAACCTTTGCTAAATTGTCCGCGATCTCGTTCCCCTCAATATCGACTGGGAGGGAATCCACGCAGTTTGAATCTATGCGACATGGAAAGCCGTTTTAATTTGTTAAGAATTGCCTCCCACATTGTCTCTCAACCCCTGCCAATCTTCAGATGCTGTAATGCGTTCTGCTATCAGACAGAATCCAAATCTCGTTTCCAAGGGGAAGAGGGCGCAAGAGACCAAGGGCTTCGTCGATGGCTATAGTTTTACTGCGAAAAACTGAAAAGTGTCAGGATTTTTTCCTCTGTATCCTTAAGTCTGGCTTTGAAATTTGATGTAAATTCCAGCCAGTCGTTATTGTCATCTCTGCTGCCTCCGTGTAGACTGAAGGCATCATTTGGAATTCTCTGATTCTCTCAAGAGCAAGGCTTTAGAAAGACCGGAAGACTGTTTGTTTATTGAATGTACTGGTAATTCAGAGGAAAAAGACATCACCAAGATCATCAACGGGTCGAGGCACTGTGTAGGTGATGGGCTCCACCTGCACCATCAACAAGATTAAAATAACCAATTGGCTGAAGGACTGTGTCTCTTAGTCTTTGATTATTACGCCGTTTTTGAAGTAGTGGCGGTGCGATTGTATGAACCTAGAGCCCTTTTTTGTTGTAGTATTTTTAAGGCAGGCATGTCTCCTAAGTTTAGGGGTTGTAGGTCTGCCTCGAAAAGCCAATGTCCCTGGGGCACGATTTTTAGCCAGTGATGTCCGAGCAGCGCAGAGCTGGGACCTTTTCAAGTTTTTAAGATTGAATCTGAGGCACAACAATAAATTTGGAATCCAAATCCAAGATGGGTCGAATTTGTGAGATGTATGTTGTTCTGAGAGTACCAGCGTCAGCACCCCAACACGCCCTGATATATACCTCAAGAGGCTGAGCCGCTTTCTTGCCTTCACACAGATGATCGTATGTTTATTTCCCAGAATCTCAGGGGTCTAACACAAAGCCCCAAATATTTTGGATGTTTACCAAGTCGGTTGTTGATCGTTTTATAAGATATTTGGTGGAAATTATAAAGCTTTTTTGTTGGTTGTGAAGAAGCTAACCGAGGACTTAGTTGGATTAAAGCCATTTTGGTCTTCAGAGAAATTCTGGATGTTCTCAAGGACCCAGATTAATCTCTCTCTCTAACTTCGTCACGTCGGAATCGGATTCCAAAGGACAATGTCATCCGCAAAAGCGCCGACCTCGCATTTTTTTTTTGTAATACTCTCAATGCCTGATAAGTAAAGTGGGAATAGAGTTGGGCTCAGAACTGATCCTTGAGGAACCCCTGAAAGATCCTGAAAAAATCCTTGAGAGGGATTTGTTATACTTCACCCTGATAATCTGTTACGCAAGAAGTCGTAGTCCAGGGAAAAGGGCCTTTCGGGCCAATTCCCAAACGTTTTGAAAAGTTTTTATTACAAGCAAATTGTCCAAACTTTCAAAGGCCTTAGATAAGTCCAGGAAAACCGCGACAGTGTGATTAGTCGGTTTTTTGTTGTGAGCGTCTCAAAAATTTTTGACAGAAGTAAAGTACTGGTCAGTAGTGCAATGACCTTCTCTGAAGCCATACTGTTCCTCCGGGAGAAGAAACGTTTGGAATGTAGGTGAAATGTGGTCTTCTCAGAACCTTTTCTCCATTTTTTTACAGGCTAAACTGGTCAAGGCGTGGGTCGATAACCTCCGGGGAACCGTCCGTTAGCCAGATTTTTTTAAAAGGGAACAATGGTTGCTTTCTTCCAATCCCGAGGGATTTTGCCCCTTTTCCAGGAAAATTTATAATATCCAAGAGTCCTTTGTCTTCCAATGGGCCAAGATGGTCTTTTCTTTGGCCGTGTAGCCGTCAGGTCCCGGGGGATTTTTTAAAGGGCCAGTATCCGTGTTGCAGCCTCGAGTTCATCAGTCTGTAAATCCCTGGTTCCACTTTGGGGTGTTGCTGCGGAAAGCCATGGACATATTCTAGCCTTAAATTTTGAACTTCTGTCTTCAGCAGTGAAAATGAGTTTGCTGATTTTTGAAATGCGGCCAAAAGGGTTTTGGGGCCGCTTGCTCGTCATTTTTCACCAATTTTCCTTTGTCCATTCGGTTGTGTTTACTTTGCTCTCACTGTGGTTGCTTTTTTCCAATGCTTTTAACCATTTTTGCCACAGTTTTCCATTTGATGTTCTTGAATCAAGACTGGCATAGTTCATTCCATTTGTATCGTTTTAATCTTGCGTAAAGTCTTTTAATTTTAGCATTAATTTTATTAATTCATTCTTACAAGATTTGCCGTGGCTGTATCCTTTCATAAAGATTCTTTTTCGTTTTTCCAGCAGTGGTTGTAGAAAAAGGTGCTTTTACTATCAAAAGGGTTTCTTTTTCTTTAAATTTCCTCTAGGAATGGCTTTCTTGGCTGCTCCAAGAAAATTTTTTTAAAAGGGGACAACCAGTTCGTTTCAATCTGTCATGAGAGGTTTACTCTCTATTTCACTGCAACAACCTCTTGAAGGACTCCAGTTCGCTTTTTTTAAAAATCCATTGTTTTTCTTACCAAGGGCACTAATTGTCTCTTTTTTAATTAAATTTAAGGGACAGGAAGGTGGTCACTTCCCAGTTTTAAAAAAACAGTCCATTGCAACCAGGCCCAAGATCTGGGCTGACAAAAGAAATGTCTAAAAGTTCTTTCGTGTTATAACTATATGAAAAATTTGTGGAGTGCCATCGTTAAGAATATTAAAGCTCCTGTATCAATCATGTCGAGTAACTCATTTCCCCTTGGGTTTTTTTTTTGAACAGCCCCAAAATGGGGGGGGGTTTTCGTTTTAAATCGCCTAAGCAGACAGACCTAATTAAGTAAGTCTTGTAGGTCGATTGAAGACTTGGGAGGTCAGGGGGATGGTACATGTTAAAGATGTTAAGAGGTTTCCCTCTCCAAATGATCCTTATGCCCTGGATCTCGAATTAGTTCCATCAGTTATTTTTCTGTTGATATTTATACTATGAAATTGACGTCCCTAATGAGGAACGCGGGACCTCCTCCACTTCTATTCGGTCTATCAAACCCTGTAAAATTGAATCCCTTGTTTGGGGATGTATTTGTTTTCAGCTTTGTTTTTCTGCAGGGCAAAATTTGAACTCCCGGTTGGGCCAGGCAAGCCCCCTATCAAGTTTAATCCTCGTAGCACTTGTTGAGGTTCCATTTTATGTTAAACTGCAAGATCTTTAAAGTATTTGGAGACCGTGGATTACTTTTTCGAAAACCCGGCCCCCTGCCTAAACCAGGAAAAGCGGGCATTTTTAGGCTGCGCGACGACCTATGCAGCGTCAGAAGAAACGGGGGTACATTCATGGATGGGGAAAGGGTTTCAGCCTCTGTTAGTCGCAAGACCAGAGCACCTAAAATAATAGGTAGAGGACCGACATCTCCATTGCCCCAGGCTTTAGTGAGCATTTGGAGGGCCTTCACCCTTGGGTGGCCCTACCAGGAGAATACTTCCCGGCTACTCACCCACTCGTCCAGGAAAAACCCCCTCGCCGGGAACTAGTGCACCTAGAGGAGCCTGTGGGATTGAGGGGGCGAATTTGTTTTCTGAGGTAAGGCAAAAAAAAAAAATAAACATTTTCAATTTTAAATTTTTTTTCGTTAAAAGTTTTTTTAATTTTTTCTGCCGAGGCATCAGGAAAGTAAAAAAAAAAATCGGATTTGAGCCAAAGTGGTTGTTTTTTTCATAGGGCTAAGAATCCTCCTAAGAATAAGAGTTATTTAATCTTGGTTTTTTTCAATGTTTTTTTCGAAAATTCGGGGAAATTTTCTAAAAATAGACATTTTGAAACTGAAAGTTCAAAAAATTTTTAATCTAAGTATGATACGCATTTGTGCCAAGTTACGAGTCAAACAAATGTTAGTTTATGAATTTAATAAGACACCCACACCAAAACTTCATTTTAGATTCCACATACGTTTATAATGTAAAAAGGGGAAGGTTTTATAATCGTTCATCCGTCTGTCGTCCGTCCGTCTGTCCGTCACCCACTTTCACAGAAAAAAACCACAAGTCCCACAAGACAAGCGGAATACATCGTTTCGTATTTTGAAGCAAAAAATCAGATTAGGCTACATTCCAAATTTCATTAAAAAATTTTTAATTAGAATTTTATTTAAATTTAAATAACTAAATTATTTTTATCTACATTGAAATAACATGCAAATTTCATTTTTATGCATATTTTCACTGTTGCCATTTCGTTAAATGTACGAGAAACTGTATTTAAAATAAAAATAAAAACTTTTGAAAGAAATTTTATGTTGATTTAATTCAGTTTGGATTGTTGTAATATCACAATAGAGTTCTTTTGATGCTTCATTATATATGATGAAGAAAGATGCATAGAGAATTCTAACTTGGCATAAAAAATATATGCAAAGTTTCGCTTTTATTTTTAAAGCATCCATTGTACTAATTATATTTTTTTTAACTGTAATTAATTTAACAGACTATAAATAAGTGAATTTTTCGAAAGAAATGTAAATGGGAAGTTGTGGCGACACAAAAATATTTATTAAAAAAAGATTAATCATTATTCTTCGAACTTCAAAAAATTTAGCAAACGATAAAGTCTAATTATTAAATTGAGAAAGAAGATTAATGGAAAATTTAAAGTTTGGCGTTTAAAAAGTTTGAATTACAATTTGCTAAAGGCTCTGTTTGTTTATTAGAATTAAATCACCATTGCCATTCGCAACAATCACCCGAGAAAAACTTAATTCGTTTTAGACGATAAATTAAATAAATTTATATTTTGCGACATCGATCAGTACCTATGAAATGACGTCATATATATTTCCCTACGAGATTCTTTGCATGTTGATATGAAATATTTTCATTCTATAAAAAGCGAGGAATATTACATATTTATTCTTTGAAATATAATTTTAATTTTTGCAAATGATAAGTAATATTATTGAATTTTCGAAATAAATAAATAAAAACTAGCCAAATTTTAGCATGTAATGATTATATAGAATTAATGCTTTTTTGGGGCGCCTTTTTACCTGTTAACATAACTTTTGTGTGGAAGCGGTTAAGTGACAGATTCTTTTACAATAACCTATTGTTTATTATTATAGATAAAGTTTCTCGTACATTGACGAAGTGGCAATAGTGAAAATATTGAATGAAAATGGAATTTGCTTGTTATTTCAATGTAGATTAAAATTTTCAGATTTTTTAAAAATTTTAAATATATTTCTCCAATTTAAATTTTTTAAGGAATTTTGGGATGTAAGCTAGCCTGATTTTTTGCCTCAAAATGACGTATCCCAACTGTTTACTTGCGGTTCGTTCTGTGAAAAGTGGGTGACGGACCAGACGGATGGACTGAACGTTATAATTATATTCCACTTTTTACGTTATAAACGTAGTGGGGAAGCTAAAACGAAACCATTTTTTTCATAGAACAGTTTGCTGATATAATTTTTTTCCCTTTTGAATTTACTTGATTTTCTACCCTATCGCAATACTTTTATTGCTTTTTTTTGTTTGTGTCTAAAATGACAGCATCTTTTTTTACCGAAAATTATGATATCTATGGGTAAATCTTACCCAAGCACGACCCATGAGGGGATCGCTTTAGGTTTGCCAATACGCAGTCCATTTCTATTCATAGATATCATAATTAAAGTATTAGATTGGCTGATCACGTAACCTCCATGCTAACGACGGGACGCGCATGGAGGCTTTTTTGGAGGTCCTTATGGCCAGGTTGCTGCCACTTTAAGGAGAAAAATACTACGAAAAAAATTCTATTTATTCTAAAATTACAAAAAAAATACTAGAAAAAAGGATTTTAAAGTCACTATAAATATTCCAAAATGCAGCTAGTATTTTTACGATTTTTTTTTGTAATTTTAGAATAATAGGGTACTTGACTGCATCGCCAAAATAACCTTCCAATATTATTTAAATTATAGTTGAATTGAGTCAAAAATAACAAAATGCATATAACTTTTTTGCGAAATAATCTTTAAATCATTAAAAAAAATCATTTTAAAAAGGCATTTTTCACGTGTCATCACGTGATCACAAACACAACGTTTAAGCTGACGTCACTAGTAACTATAAACAAACCAGCGTGTTTTTTTTGTTTTCTGATTAAACTTGATTTAATCTAATTTACTCTTGAAATAATAAATATTGAGATATGTAGGCTTTTAACAGAAGCGGATATTTCAAATTTGCCTAAATTCGATCCAATGTGGTGTTTCAAGTTTGTTTATAGTCACTAGTGGACATCACAGATACCACGTGACAGCCAGAAGCGTTTCGGGAGGGATTTTTTCGTCCTAATTTTAAAATTCATTTTCTGCTTTTTATGGGGTATTTGAAAAAAGAAAAATACGGGTCTAATATTTTTGGCATAAGAATATTTAAGCCAATAAAAAATTTTAGTCAAGTACCCTATTCTAAAATAACTAATATGCTCTTTAAACTTTATAACTAAACTTTTAACTTAATTTTAGAATTTATTTTAGAATTATTCTAAAATTACAAAAAAAAATATCGTAAACTATACTGCTGCATTTTGGAACATTTATAGTGACTTTAAATTCCTTTTCTAGTATTTTTTTTGTAATTTTAGTATTAAATAGAATTTTTTTCGTAGTATTTTTCTCCTTAAAGTGGCAGCAACACTGGCCATTAAGCCCTCCAAAAAAAAAAAGCCTCCATGCGCGTCCCTTCGTTAGCATTGGAGGTCACGTGATCAGCTAATCTATACTTTAATATGATATCTATGGTTTTATCCAACCTATAGGGTTGTTTCAGCAAAAGATCGAATTTCGACTATTTTAATATTGAATCTGTTGGTCATGTTAGTTTTAGGTAGATTGGTACATGTATTTTCCGATTTGTGTGCTGATTAGAGACCGGCTTATAAACCTTCGTCAAGACAGACACAGATTTGTTACTGACACAGACAGAGACATACACCCAGGACGAAGGCGGGAATTGAACCGTACCTGGTATAGTGCTGTTAGCGTAATGGGCTGCAATCAACCCCATTATGCAACGTCCCAAGAGACGGCTTCCATGCAAATGACGACATTGGGGAAGAATTCCGACTTATGTTCAATAAATGAACCGTAATTTAGAACCGCGGTTCAGTGACGAGGTCGACACCCGAGCTGACACACAACCGAGTTGAATTATCGTCGGATTAGAACTACACGAGGGCTATTGGCGGGTGTTGTAATTTAGAACCACATTAGAAGTGACGAGCAAACACCTGAGTAAAGCACCCAACGCAACTTTTTGTAAGAAACATCGTACGTAGCGTCGAGACTTAGGAGCATAGTTAACGTGCATTCCATCACAAGAAGTATTATTCGTCGGAATTTTTAAATACACAGACCGTTCATTGGTCGCATTTATTTTTGGCAATGCTCTGACCTGAACCTGGGAGGCCACAGGAGAGACCTGATTATTGAATTTTTACCAATTTAGCAAACCGGGACGGTAGCTTTGTAGTTGTTGGTCTTCGGAATCCAGTAATTGTAGTAAAATGTTAACACTTTACACCTCCAATGTACGCCTAAATCCTAATTAATTAACCCTTTCAATCCCAACTTTTTATTTTTTTTAATTCTAAAATTTGTGAAATAGACTCAATTAGGCATCCAGAATGAAATAGTGAAAAGCAGAGAAAAAAATCTTAATTTTTTAACTAAAAATTTAAGGAAAAAAATCAACTTTTGAATAAATTATAACAATAATTTTTCAAAAGTTTATTTGTTAAAAAAAATAGTTAAAATAAAATTTTTAAACATTTAAAAATGCAAGCATGAAAAATTTAGGGCCAATTTAATAAAATTGTTTTCAGAGTGAATTTTATTTTTACCATGTTTTTCATATTTTCATTTACATTAACTACAAGACACATTATTAAATTCTTCAAAAATACATGATTCTTTCATATGACGATACAAAAAGAAAATAAAACTTTTTATATCGAAAAATGTATGGAGAATTTAATAAAAATTATTTAAAGTAAGTACGAGTTAGTGAGGAAAAAAATCGTAAGTTTGATGATTCTAAATGGAATCATTGAGATTGAAAGGGTTAAATAAAATTAACTACAAAAAATACATAGAAAAAGCGTCGATGTACGAATAATTTCATTTCGTTGGGTACTTGTATTCAATTACAATACATTGCACAAGTTCACCAGTAACGCTAATACAGTATACAAATCTAGTCTTAAATATATCTATAATAATAAAAGAAAGAGTCTGTGTGTGTGTTGTCTTCGATCGTAAAAGACCTACTTATACTGCCCTCAGAAATTCGAAATTTTTAAGATAGATTCCTTTAATACCAACGTGTGCACCTGAGGCTTAGTTTTTTCATATTTGTTCCATTTTTAGAGAAATTCGAATTTTCTGAAAAAAATACACCACTTTCGCTCAAATTCCGATCATTTTTTCTCTTTCCTGATGCCATCGTGCTGAAAAAAATTAAATAAAACTTTTAACGAAACATTTAAAATTCAAAATGTTTATTTTATTCTTTTGCCATTACTTTCAGAAACTAAATTCATTATTTGAAAAATAATTGACATGTTTCAAGTGACGTAATTCCGCCAGTCTTCATTCCCGGATTTTATTGTGGGTTTATTTGATGATTTTTTCATTGGTTTTTCTGTTGACTGCATGGTATGCATATTTAAGCAATAAATGTATAGTTACTTACTGAACTATGATGGTTAATAAAGGACATCGCACTAGAGCTATTAGTGTTTAATGTCTTTATTTTTTCGCCAAATACGTTGCCAAACTCGCCAAATTATTAACTAAAACTCGCCAAATGGGCAATTTCTTTTATAAATAATTTATAAGCTGGTCGTTGTTCGAAGGTCATTGTGTTAGACCTGTATAATGGGTGTGGGTAGCTATATCTATTTTTCTCGCCAAATTATTTCCCAAAACGCGCCAAATAAGCTAAAAGGTTTTATGTATTTATGAGGAATTGGTGATGACATTTATGAGTGCATTTTATAGCGTATTTTTCATTTTGGAATTTTAAGGCAATAAAACGGGATTTATAACGAGCGGAAACAATAATAAGTTTATGATCCTATAACAGGGTATATGGTACACATATTTGGAATCTATTTGATATTTTTTTATTCCGTGCTAAGACGGGTATAAATTTGCTAGTATAAAATAATACATACGGTACAATAACTTTTTTTTTACAAACACGCTCTTGTTGAAGCTCCCATCCACGATGATAACATGCAGTAAGAACAACGGTTTTTAAAAGCAAAGCTGTAATGTAATATTGCATATACTTCGTTTACTACTTTAAACAGGGTTTTTACACATTTATCTACACATACAATAAATAAGGACTTTTCAGGAAATTTAAAAAGCGAAAAAAAGGAGTGTTCTGAAGTAAGCTGTTTGCGAAAAAGTGACGCATCGGACAAATTTGACTTTTTGAGTTAAAACCCCTCTAATATTCTGAATTTTGTTATCTATAGCGTTTAAAGCAAGTCTTAAATCGATTGGTAGAAAAGTTGCGATACAGTTAGCAGATCTTTTTATTTTCTAGAATGAAATGGAATACATAAATTTCAGACGATTTTTCTGAAAAACTAGCTTTTTGCCGATTCCGATACGTCATTTCCTGCACACAGAACATTATAAAAATGAAAGAAATAGCTTATATTTGAGCTATCTATTAAATATTCGTAATGAAACATGTTTACAGTAAATTATAACATTTCTTTTTCAAATAAAGTTGTTCTGATTGGTAAAGCTTCTGTGCTGAAGCATAAAAAAAATTCAAAAATAAGAAAAAAATTGACAGGTGCAATATAAAACTTCACACACAAAGTAAAAAAAATAAGCACTTTTAAGTTTCTTAAAAACATTTTTTTAATCAATATTTTGAAGTCTTTAAGAACCTTGAATTATCCACTTTTTACCGGGAACCCGGGACCTTTGATTACGCCCAGGCAACGAAAGCTGAAAAAAAGGTATAGAGGGAAAGTTTTTGGAACACAATTTTTGACTTTGTAACTTTGTTTGGACTAGTTAGGAGGTGAACATATCAAAAGTCCACGCCCCTAGCCCCTGAGCCGAAGGGGGAAGGGGGATTGAATGTCCCTTTTTCGGTTTTTTGCTTATATCTCGAAAACTATGCATCCCACCGATATAATTGTAATACATAAAATGAAAGCTGAGTAAATTTGCTACAGGTTTCACCCCTCAAGTGTTTTAATATCTTGTATAGTTTTTCGAGATATCCGCTCTTGAAAGTATTTAATTTTGGAGAAAACATTTTTTCCCCACATTTTTCTTTTTTGACCGAATAACTCTTTAATAATGCACCGAAACACTAAATATTGACCCTAGAGTGGTAGAGAATTTAATTATTTTCAATAATATTTACTTTACTATTTTATCTATTTTCCTTCAAATTTTAAAGCAGTTTCAGTATTGAGACAAAGAGTGACTGTCAGTTCCATAGAGCTAATACTTTAGTTTTGAAATCACAACTTTTGCAAAAAACAAGTAGGTTTGTAACAGAATCTGTCACTTAACTCGCTTCCACATATTTGTGTTTAACAGGAAAAAACGCGCCAAACACAACATTAATTCTATATTTAACATTTACAAGCTAATTTGGCTAGTTTCATTTATTTTATTTCGAAAATTCAATAATTATTACTTATCGTTTGCAAAAATTAATTTATATTTTAAAGAATAAATATGTCATATTCCTCGCTTTTAAATAGAATGAAAACATTTCATATCACCATACAAGGATTCCGTAGTGAATATATTTGACGTCATTTCAAACTGATCGATGTTGCAAAAATAAATTTATTTTAATTTATTGTCTAAAAGAATTAAAGTTTCTCGAGCGATTTGTTGCGAATGGCAAATGTGAATTAATTCTAATAAAAAACAGGGCCTTTAGCTATTTGTAATTCAAACTTTTAAACGCCAAAATTAACTATTTTCATTAATCTAATTTCTCAGATTTAATAATTAGACTTATCGTTTGCTAAATTTGTTTGAAGTTCGAAGAATAATGATGTAATCTTTTTTAATAAATATTTTTGTCGCCACAATTTCCCATTTACATTTCTTTCGAAAATTCACTTATTTATAATTTGTTAAATTAATTTACAGTTCAAAAAATTTATAATTTGTACAATTGATGCTTTAAAAATAAAAGCGAAACTTAGCATATTTTTTTTATGTTAAGTTAGAATTCTCTATGCATCTTTCTTCATACATATATATATATAGAACCATTAAAAGAACTCTATTGTGATAATACAACAATCCAAACCGAATTATATCACATAAATAAATATTTTTTCAAAAGTGTATTTTTATTTTAAAAAAAAGTTTCTCGTACGTTTTAACGAAATGGCAACAGTGAAAATATTGAATAAAAATGGAATTTGCATGTTATTTCAATGTAGATTAAATTTTTAGTTATTTCAATTTTAAATAAGCTTCTAGTTTAAATTTTTTAATGAAATTTGGCATGTAGTCTAATCTGATTTTTTGCTTCAAAATGACGTATCCCACTTGTCTGTGGGACTTGTGGATGACAACAGTGAAAATATGAATAAAAATAGAATTTGCATGTTATTTCAATGTAGATAAAAAAAATTTAGTTATTTAAATTTTAAATAAACTTCTAATTTAAATTTTTTAATGAAATTTGGAATGTAGCCTAATCTGATTTTTTGCTTTAAAATGACGTATCCCACTTGTCTGTGGGACTTGTGGTTCTTTCTGTGAAAGTGGGTGACAGACGACAGACAGACAGACAGACGGACGGACAGACGGACTGAACGATTATAAAACCTTCCACTTTTTACGTTATAAACGTAGTGTGGAAGCTAAAAACTACTTTGTCACGTTATCAAATTTTTACCAGGTATCTTATGTACACTTATTCCATACTGAATGTTTAAATAAAACCAGATACTCATTTTATAGGCACGCTGTTACTTTAATATTTTATCTATTTTCATATTCTATGTTATTTATTTCATTTCATTCGCGGACCCCAGTGGGAAAAAAGTCAGATGATCCTCCTGTTTCTTCTTTATCTTCGGAGTCAACTTGAGAGACCCCATTGAGGCAAGTCCCCTGGCAATTTTGGCATGCTGAAGAACATTTGAGACTTGCTTTTTTGCAGCTACACGTGAGCTGGCACAGTCTCATCAACATACTTAAGGTGAAGCTGAGCACAATTGGATCAACTTGGATACAGCTGTGGAAACGTCAGAAACAACAGCTGTCGGCATTGTAGTGAAGATGTTGACCTTATAGTCCTCTTGATGGCTAAAGCTGATGCGCGTTAGGACATTACTTTCATAAAGCCTGCATGTGGGAAGACACAGGATTCTTTCTTTTCGTCCCAAGAGCTTCAGCAATGGTTTAAAGGACGTGCTATTTTTGCACGTATTTACTGGATGCGACACTACATCTTCCGCATTTCGAAAAAGCAAGGTCGCATTTGCGAAGCTGTATCTGAAGTCGCCAGAGGTCCAGCGAGGGAGCAGTAAATCAGCATTCCCTCCGAACATTCCACCAAGTTCAGCTGTGGCTGGGAAATGACCTGCCTATCCTCGGATGTATGAGTGGAAGATTGAGAACAACTGCCTGGTCCCAGTGCACAGTGAGTTAGCAGCAGTGCCTGACGATATTTTGAAAATAATTTTCTGCCGATGCACGAAACACTGTGCCAGCTCAAAGTGCAGCTGTAAAAAAGTAAGTCTCAAATGTTCCTCAGCATTCCAAAATTGCCAGGTGACTTGCCTCTATGGGGTCTCTCAAGTTGACTCCGAAGATAAAAAAAAAGAACAGGAGGATCATCTGACTGTTTTCCTACTGGGGTCCGACGAATGAAATGAAATAGATAATACATAGAATATGAAAATAGATAAAATATTAAAATAACAGCGTGCCTACAAAATGAGTATCTGGGTTTTATTTAAACATTCAGTATAGAATAAGTGTACCATAAGAGGGATTGTCAGTTCCATAGAGCTAATGCATTAGTTTTGGAATCACAACTTCCGCAGATGTATTACTTTGCCATGTTAGCCCTTATTCCCTAGGTACGGGAATCAACATAACATCGAAATGAAACAAATTTGAAACGAAAAATGTTATCTAGTTATTTAATTATATATTTTTAAAATTTTATAATGCCAAAAATATACAGCAGATGGCGACACTATTTTAAACCTTTAACAATTAATAATTAAATAACCGGATGTTATTTTCTTTTCAATTTTGTTTTAAATTGATATTATGATGATTCCCAGGTGAAAAATTTGATAACATGACAAAGTATTTTTTTTTGTTGCAAAAGTTGTGATTTCAAAACTATTGTATTAGCTCTATGGAACTGACAGTCCCTCTTTGCTCAATACTGAAACTGCTTTAGAATTTGAAGGAAAATAGATAAAATAGTAAAGTAATAATATATTATTGAAAAAGAATTAAATTCTCTACCACTCTGGGGTCAATATTTAGTGTTTCGGTGCATTATTGAAGAGTTATCCGGTCAAAAAAGAGGAAAAATTGTGGGGGGGGAGGAAATGTTTTCTCCAAAATTGCAGACTTTCAAGAGCGATATCTCGAAAACCATACAAGATATTAAAACACTTGAGGGGTGAAACTTGTAGAAAATTTACTCAGCTTTCATTTTGCGTAATACAGTTATGTCGGCAGGACGCATAGTTTTCGAGATATAAGCAAAAAAACAAACGAAAAATGGGACATTCAACCCCCCCCCCCCCTCCCTTCGGCTCAGGGGCTAGGGGCGGGACTTTTGATATGTCACCTCCTAACTAGTCCAAACAAAGTTACAAAGTCAAAAATTGTGTTCCAAAACTTTCCCGCTATAACTCTTCGTTGCCTGGACTATACGACTTCCGTAAAGATTAAGCTCAAACTGCTAATAAGGCTCAGTCCTACGCAGTTACTATACCCAAAATTGAATATTATTCTCAAAATTGAAAGAGGAGTATAGGGTTTAAAAAAGTTCAAAATTTTGACTTAAAAAATGAAAAACTACTTGTAAATATTTTTTTTATCGCTGGAAAATGTTTATTTAGGGTAAACATTATATAAAAACACTATAATTTACAAGTTTATGTTATTATTACTAAAAATAATGTTTTGGGTACAGTATCCCCTTAAAATATATTTTTTAAATTATTTTTTTTTTAAAATCAATAACTTATGATTGAATGAATATTAAAAGAAAATACACAAGAATAGAAAATTAACGCAAAAGATAAGAAAGTTAAAAAGCAAAAAATGAACCGTAAAAAAACGTGGGAGAATCGCAATAACTGAAATAGTAAACAACAGCTACCTAGTGTGTACATGTACGTCACAATCGCTCAGCCAATAGCAGAACGATTCAAACAGGAACTAAAAATTGGCGATTTTTAACATTGAATATTTAATAACAAAATTTTTTGTGTACATTTTAACCTAGATATTTGAAATCAGCGTTGTTTATTTTTATCGAAAAATGTATTTTTAGTAGTTTTTAAAAAATATGGGAATTGACCATTTGTGTTTATTTTGCGACAAAATAGCAGTACAGTCTGTTATTTTTAATAGTTCAAGGATCAGTGAACCAAACCTCGATGCCGCCAAATTTTTACTCGCTTATTTTCGGCGAAACGGCAGTAGATTCCGTTATTTTTATAGTTCCAGGACGCATCGTAATGTCTTTTTTTTTGTCTTGCCTCGATTGATGATAGGACCCCCCAATATATACATGGCCCATGGGTCACAACTTCTCAACGGTTCTGCATCGATCTCAGAATAAACCAAAATGATATTAAAAAAAGGAGGATTTCCGCCGAAAGGCAGAAAACTTTCATGCCTGCAAACCCAGTAAAGGGTTGATTTGAATATTTTTAAAATTTAGTTTTAATTACAAGTATCTAATTTTTCTGAACTACAATGTTTAAATAAGAAAAAGATTAAAAAAATACCCCAATTTAGTAAATTTGTTCACGTCCAAAAATGAGCTTCTGAATCTTATCTTGCTTAAATGTAAAATAAGAAATTTAAGTTTTATTATGTTTAGTATATATTATAAAAATAATCTTTAATGTATATCGAATATTTAGTATACTGTACCCCCTCAAGCCCTGCAGGTCGCCTCAAAAAGTGGCGAGGGGAGGGGGTGTACCTGGGAGGAACGGGTGAAGTACGTCGGGAGAGTAATCTCCTGGTAGGATCACCCAAGGCGTGAAGGCCGTTCCAATATGCTCAGCTAAGACCTGCACTCTTAAAACAAACGAGCAGTTTTACTCAGTCTGAGTTATTTCCACTCATTTCCGTGCGAAAATGCACTTCCCCTATAAGAGTGGATTTCACTCTTTTTGCGGAGTGGTAAAAGAAATAAAAGAAAACAATCTACGTCCTACACTCTTAAAACGAGCGGTTTTAACTCAGTCTGAGTTCATTTCCACTCCTTTCCGGCCGAAAATGCACTTCCCTATAGGAGTGGATTTCACTTTTTGTTTTAAGAGTGTGCAGGCAAAGGTGCAAAGTCAGACTTCTACCCCTAGGGTGCTCCAGGTACATTGTACTAACAGAAGCTGCACATATTCTCCTTGACCATGAGTAATAATACAGTATACTTCCAGAATTAAGTTATTTCACTTTGTAATGTTTGTTAACTAACAACAGAATTGCAAAATATTAGAACTAAATTTAATGCTTTAAAATTAGCTATTTAGTATAATTAAATTTAAGAATAGACTTTAAAAAGGAATTGATCGCATTGAAAAAAATTTTATTGATAAAATAAACAATGTAAGTAGTATGCTCATGTGAAGAGGAGTCTATGGAACTTTGAAGAATGTTGAATTTGGTTCTCTCTAAGTTATCTGGTAGTTTCTATAAGGAGTATAAGGAAAGTGTTCAGGAACTGCAAACTGTCAATGAACTGCAGGGAGACAGACTGGAATTTCCCCTCCTTCCGACAAAGAGATGTAGTTCTCCATTTGAATCCATTGATTTAACATTGTAAAGGTACAGTCGATCTCCAATTATCCGAACTCCGACTGTCGGAATCACCGATTTTTTTTAATAGAACCACTCTTTTGCAGAGAGAAAACATCATTTCTTTGTTTTTTAATAAAAATCATAACCCACACTTAATTGCAAAAACATTTACGAAAATTTTTAACTTTTATTTTAAGACAAACAGTTAGATAAAATATATATATATAATAAAAAAATTCATCATTTTAACATGTAATTTACAATAATTTAAACACAATTACGTATTAAAACAGCTCAAAATACAAGTTATCTTTTTTTGCATACATATTTTCGAAATTAAATTATCAGAGTTTAAAAGCATTGAATCACGTGAAGAAAATTTGTTCAGAATTTTTTTAAAACTAGATTCTTCAGAAAATATTTAGGAAATCAAAAGACAAAAATCACAATAATTGATAACATGTTTATTTTAGAAGCATTTAACTGATTCAATTTTGAAAAACTCATTAAATGCACTTTATGCATTTGGCACACATTTTATTTAAAACAAATTCTTAAGTAAAAAGTTACACAAATAATATTTATCACTGATGAGACAAAAGTTATGTATATACGTATACATTTGTCTATGAAATGAAAAACAAGTATAAAGTACAAAATATAATGTATATCCAAACAACTTAACAAAACTGGTCAAACTATCCTTTAAAGGTATGTGCATGTACAGTGTGAAATCGTTTAAATGACAAAAGATATCATTTCTGCAAAACAAAATTATAAATGACTAAAAAGCATAAGGAAAACCAACTTCAATGGTGCATGAGACATAAAAGCTGGTCTTCTAATGTTTGGAAGAAGGTTATATTTAGGGGCGAATCTGGTATTTTCCTAGGAACTGGAGGGCACTGGAAACTTTGTGTGGAAGAGAGCTAATGAAAAGTTCAAAGAAGATTGCAAGTAATAGTAATCTTTTGCGACTCAAAGGCAGCCCTCCAAGCAATTCTAAAAGGACATTCTTCTATCACCCAAGAAATCATCTCAGGTCTTCAAGATCTTCAGACTATAAACAAGACCTGCATCCTCCAGTGGATTCCTGCACACGTCGACATAGAAGATAATGAAACTGCGGATAGATTGGCCAAGGAGGGCAGAGACCTCAACACTAGCTGCAATGATGTTTCTCTTCAGGATGCGAATGCAGTGGCCAGATATAAGCTTAGAGAAAAATCCATTCAGACCAAACATCTTCTCTCTGAAATAACTGCGAACAGATCTACTCTTAAAACCATAACTAGGCTGAGAACCGGACACCACAGGGGTATGAAGATAGATGGAGATGGCAAGAAGATCTATAGAAGTTGTGAACATTGTCCTGATACACAGCTTACGCCTACTCACATCTATGAGTGTCCGGCTATGAGCACCAGCCTGAGAAAGATTGGAGTACTGCCGACTATGCTAGATCCGTATGGAGACAACATCAAGCAAGTCGTAAAAGAAATTATCAAAATTCACGGACACATATAGAGTTCGACTCTCATGGACACGACAAAAAAAAAGAAGAAGATTGCCTCAAAATGAAAACTTAACATTAGCATTTATTTAGTGTGTGAAGTTGCATGACATCTCAAGGAGTGGGTAAACTGTAGTTAGGGTTGGGAACAATTAATTCTGAAGTATATATATTGACCCTTTAGACCATTACTTTATTCCTAGCATCAAGGAAGCATTTGATTACCCTCCTCCAATTTCATTTTCATCAATCTTTTCAATGATCCTGTCATCAAAGTGAACAGGTCAAGAATTTCTTAAATCGAAATGGGAATTCTGTGGCCTGAAAATATTCCGGATCTCAATCCAATAAAAAATATTTTGAAAAATAAATTGGTAAAAGACCAACCATTTTACTATTGCTAGGGTTCATATGTAGATAATGGATTCTATGTATATCTAAAGATCTGAAACATGTAATAGTAAATGAAAAGCAAAAAATGGCAGGGATTAAGATACATATACAAGAACACAAATTACAAAATAATATATTTTGATGATTAACTAAAATAATATCGCACCTTGTGCAGAAAAGTTACTTATCGAACAAATATGACTTTTTGAGTTATAAATGCTAAACTATTTAAAATTTAAATAACTAGCGATTAGATTAAATTTTAAACCGATTTGCAGAATAGTTGGAATACAGTTAGTGAATCCTTATATTTTCTATATTAAAATGCCATATAAAAATAAACATCAGACTATGTTTCTGGAAAACTAGCATTTGGCTGATAAGTTACTTTTCTGCTCACAATGCGTTATGAAAAAACTTTATAAATGTTAAGTTATCTGAGAAAAGCAATGACTCTTGTTCACACATTTTTTCACAATGTTCTCTAATATTTTAATACATAACTACCCACTTAATAGTTTTCACAACTGTACTAGTATTTGTCAAATCTTTTACAAATTAGTTATTAATATATTAAAAGAACAGGTCAATTTAATTTATTTCATCTTAAAACAGTCAAATGACAAATAGAAATTAGTATTGATTGTTTCATTGATATTAGTTACCAACCGTATGTTACACTATTTGGCACTTGCAAAAAAAAATTAACCAGTCTAAGAGTTTCTATATTCAAGCAAATCATTTTTTTTCCTGTTTAAGTATAATAATCATTGATGTATGAAAAAGTACAGGTTTGTTGAATAATGGTTTAGTTCATGCTAATGAATAAATGTGTGAGTAGTGTTTTGTCATTTTACACAGAAGTTGAATATTATTGGAACTTGAGAAGACATGCACTGCTTTACAGGGGTAGTTTCACTAATTTCTGACACAAAAAATATTTGAGCTGAAGTTGCTCGCCTAAGGGGCTTTGTGTTTGTAAAGGTCAAAATTAATTAGATGAAAATGTGTATCTAATAAAAAAAAGTAAAAGTATTGCAAAGTTCTTGTTGTGAAAATCATGTCTGAAAGAACTCAAAAGAAAACCAAATAATAGGCATTTATACATTTTATTAAAATAATAAATAGGCTTTCTAAATATGCACATTTCAGTATTTTCAAAATACTAAACTATATTTCAAAATTACTTTAGATGACTGACTTCTCATTTTATAAATATGAGATTCGATAAAAAGTAAAAAGAATTAATGAAAATGAATATTTGGTGATGCAAGTCGAATGTACAGATGTATAGAAAAGAATTTGATTATTAAGAATTTACAGTGAGCATTGTGAAATTAGTGAAAATGAAAACATGATGAAATTATTTACAAATGCTTTATTAAAAATCAAAGCTCTTTCAAAAATTCACTTGCATAAAAATACTATAAAATATTTAGTATAAAACTTTACCAAGTTTTTTTTTTACAATATTCACATAACACTATTACACAAAATATTAGTTTTAGAAATTCAACATTTTTGATTCTCAATTTTTCACATTATTACAATTTTGGCTCCTTGTTCACTATATAAATAGTTCAATCATTTAAAGGCATGAGGCATTTCAACACATATAGTTAACATGTAAAAATAGTAATTGTTCAATCAAATAAAAAAAAGTACTTGTAACTAATTCAAAATTAAAACCAGCTCATAAATGAGTCTATTTTGTCCTTTCTGACAAATGCCTATGCTAAGATGGCATGCTTTGTCAACAATTGGATGAAGTTGATGGATGATTGATATCAATCCCAGCAATGCAGGATATTGCTGAAGTGAGATTATCTTGACTACCCAAATTATTGTCAAGCTGACATGTAGCAGTGGAAGCAGTGGAAAAGGACCACTTATCACAATCGTCCATCCAGGACTTAACAGAATTGGATGCACTGCCCTTACTCTGGCTGGGCTGAAGTATAGAATCTAGTTCACAACTAGCTGGTGAGTGTTGAAGACTCTCTCTGCATGCACCGGGCAGATCACTGCTACCACCGGCATCTGATAGTTGAGAAAAGAATGGCAAAGGGTTGAGTGACAAAGAAGGGTGCATGTCCTCATAAGACGAAGAAGGAGATGCCATCGGCAAGCGAGGAGTTACTCTGTGTTTCCGAGGAGTAGGCTCGCGAGGCTTTTTGGCTTTTAAGGGTCGTTGATAGCCATCAGAATCTTCATTGTCCCCAAGCAGCTCCAAGTATTTGTTGGTAGCCTGCCTCTCATTCGTTCTGGTTGGCATTCTCCTTGAAGAAGCACTTTGACGGTTGGTTGACTGTAGTGTCATACAAGACATAGATCTTCTCATTGCACAAAGATTTGTGTCATGCTAACAAATAGTATTTTAAAAAATCAATTTATATTTACATTAGTTTAACAAGGTCAATTTAACTAAATTACACTGTTAATATTTTTAAAAACAATTTATTTAAAAAGTGCATAAACTTAAGCGAAAAAGGATCATAAAATATTAAGTAACCTTCAAGGAAATTTGGTTCAAATTAACATTTTAACTAAATAGTTTTTAGCCAGATTTTTTAAAAACTGTTTTGAGAAATTCTGAAATTTCCTAAATTTTACTGGGAAAAGACACTAAACACTAATCTAGAATTATTGCAAGAAAGTTAACTTAGGACATAAATTTTCATTCTTAAGGGCGAATGAGCCTGAATGACCGTGGGTCTCCAAACCAAAGTGCCTCTGTTTTAATCCTATGGAAAATAATTATTTTCTAAGCCGCATTTCTGCAGCTCTATTGAATATTTTTTACAAACAGTTTTTTATATGATAAATGTAGCTTACTTACAGGTCTCTATAATCCCACTTTTTGAAATAGGTTAGAATATTTTGTTAAATTTTCAATAAATAATTTTACACAAAATATTAGAACCCATTTCAAAAAGTGTGATTATACTATAGAGACCTGTAAGTCAGCTACATTTATCATAAAAAAAAGTTTGTAAAACTATTCAATACAGCCAGAGTAATTTGGTTTAGAATTTTTTTTTTTTTTTTTTGGATTAACACAGAGGCACTTTGGTTTTGGTTTAGAGATCCACAGTCATTTAGGCTCATTCGCCCTGAAGGCAAAGTCAGAGGTGAAACCAAGAGGAAAATATAACATACATTCCTCTCTCTTTCCCAATATATTTAAATATATTTATGTAGAAAATGTAAATACTTGGTTTGTATCAATTTCTTAATTAAAATATACCATAATTTTAAAAAGTTTTCATTTTATGACCATAGTTTATTAGAGGAGGATTAATGGGTTGTGTTTTCTTAACCTAGGCAAATTTTAACATTCCATATTGCACACATTATTTTACATACGCAATTATTATTTTGAAAGTCAACTTACAACATTTTCTGAAGCAGCAATAGCTGGGTCACTTTGTGTGCTTCTGGAATCTAAATTTGCATCCAAAAGCTCGACTTCACTCTCTTCTTCATCATATGTTCCAGCATAAGTACCTGTGTTTCAATAAATTAGAAAATTCATAAATGAAGATAATCTCTAAATGCTGATTTGAGTTGAAAATTAAACAAAAAAAGTGGAAGAGTACTTTGTAGTTATAGCGTCTGTATATTTACTTTTGAAGTGCACTGAAGGTTTATTTTGAAAAAGTAATAACACACACTTAAGTTAAGAAGCATACTTTTACATAAAATGTTTCATTTTGTGTAATAAAAGCAATAAGAATATCTAGGTGATGCATTTGAATGCAAACTAACAAAGGAATTATTTTTGCACACATAATATCATTAATTGAAAATGATTTAAAGTGAAAGTAGGAATAATAAAAACAACCTTTATCCACCACCTTAAACAATATTATTTAAATACTTTTTGGTATCTAATGGTAATCTACAATAGCAGAAAGGAAGTGCTTGAAGGATGTGCTTGTTAATTTATTGTGCTTCAAGGTGCAAAATTTTAAAGCTACTTTCTACCTTCTGCAGCAACACTATCAATATCATTCTTAAATGACGACTCAGACGTA